>QVOA01004386.1:0-39236 GCA_014825685.1 Pseudomyrmex cubaensis | reverse complement strand
AATTATTTCTATTTATATATGTATATACATATATAGATTTAAGCATATTATCTGCATAACATCTGGCAAAACGGCTCTTAACACCTGATCTGATTTAATTCATTCTATTGTTATTAAATAAATTACTTATTTTCCAACTTTATTCGTCCTTTCATTATAATTACGATCAATGTCGTGATGACCTTACATGTGCAAAAATAACAAGAGATATGTACGATCGACTAATAAAAAAAAACGTTAATTATATTATAAAGCTTATCATCGGTAACCTTTAATTTCTTTCGGCAATATTGAATTTTCTACCGGATTTTCTGATCGTGATTTTCGATTATTTAAGCAAGAGAAAGTTATATAAAAAACTGTTCACGTGTGACATTCAGTATGTCATTAGTCCACTTTTATGTAAACGTCAATAATATATACACTTCTCTTCGTCGTTTCCTCTTATCTATATTTCACAAAGTATGTTTCCGAAGAAAGTATGTTTCCGTCTGTAGTTATAATACAATAATTCAAATTGACGTTAAATCCAAAAAATTAAATAATGTATATGAATTATAATAGTTAAAATCTTTTCTTAGATCGGTATGTTCAGATAATATTCATAAAAGACTTTTTCTATTTTATGTGCAAAAACGTATTTCCACCTCAATCTATTTTTTATGCAAAATCAGAGCCGAGAAAGGAAAGGAAGTTCTTATGTTTGAAACTTACTTAAATTGCTATTCTCTCTTTAGGATCGAATTCTGAAGTTGAAATAAGACGTTCTAATATCGAGCGTTCTATTTGCGGTAAATAAAAAATAATTACACATAATTTTGCATGAACAGAGACATGAAGACGCGAAGTCCCAAAAGTCAAATTGCGCAATTTTGCAAGAGGGCCGGAATTTACGTTGTCAGCAGCATGAAGTACTCGGGCTACAAATTTATGGGCCGGGTCTTCAAACAAGACATACGTAGAGCACGATTCCCCGTCCGTTTCTGAGCGCAGGAGTAAAATTAATTAAGCAGTCAAGGACAAACTATCTGCTAGACATATCCAGGGGATGTGAGCCCCAATTTTCAGTCGAGGCATATTGCGTTTCCCGTCTTCCCTTCTCCCGCGTCTTGCCCCCAATCTCCCTCTGCCACGCTGTTCTCACATCTTTTGTCGTTCTCTCTTACTCCTCCGTGGGATTATTCAAATGTCGCCTTGTCGCGTGTCATCCTCGGGAATACTTTTCACAAATTGTCTATTAACTTTCCGCCGCTACTCTCGTTTTACTTCGTGTATTTTACTTTTATTCCTCCAATTCCGGGAATTAGACAAGTTGCGAAATGGTCTCGGTACGATTTTGTTATCGGGATCTGTGGAAGCTGATTGGCCGCACCAACATCATCCAGCGGAATCCTACGCTCTGGGAATTGAACGTTAATTAAGACGTAAGTCGCGCGAAAATGTTGCAATATGATGTACCGGAATCCTTCCGCAAGATGTTACAAATGAAGATGTTTGGCGCAGAGTAGTCTCACGCAACGTAATGAAGATTAATTCTATCGTGAAAACAAGTAAACGCTAAAGCACACAATTTGAAATAAATCTCGCCAGTTAACGGTGAAAGCGCTTTAATATTCTCGAGTTTATGAATCTTGCTGAGGAAAAAAAATCGCCAAACAACATCCTCTTTTTGGTGCTCGCGTCAAGTTCATTGTTCGCGGCGGCAAAGAGAACCAAGTGAGCTATTACTGCGCGGTTTACCTTCCTGCTCTCGTATATATTTCAACTCTCTTATTCGCAATGCATCCTTTCATTTGCATTAGCTCCTTAGGATAAAACTGGGACTCCCTATTTATCATTCCAGCTAGAGACACGATTCGTTGCTACGCGCTGTTGGCCGTCATCCTCCACCTTGTTTCCTTGTTATTATTTCGCGGAACGTCCGCGGACTTTCCATGATTGCAAAGTTTTTTCACTCGATTTTTCTTTACGTCTTTTTTCTCTTTGTTTAATGTTTAGAAAAGTTTGCAACATAATTAAATGCCTACGCCAAATTCACTTTATATAAAAAACTCTAGTGCGTCTGTGTATTATTTATACAAAAAATGTGATAGAAGTTTTTGCAAAATTATTGAAATAAAATAGAAAATTCTTAAAAATTGTATGTGTATGTTTCATATTATTTTCACGTATATGGTTCTATACATATACGTTTCTATACATATAAAACAGTTATTTTTTGATGCTATTGATTATCAGAAATTCTAAAAATAGCTTACGCGCGAATATGTCGGTTATCGGAAATAACGATTATATGTTAGAGAGACTTGCAAATTAACGATAAATTAATGTTGCGGTTGGTTACATCAAATGCCCTGCTATTTCAAGAGAAATATATTTTTCATGGCAAAGGGAGAAAATATAAAACGTTATTTCACGAAATTTTCTACGTAGATGATGTACCTAAAAGTTTCTCGTTTCTATTTTTACACAATATTTATTTTCTCTCTTTCTGCATTTTATTAAAAATGCGATTTTTATAGAGAAGAAATAAGAGATATATCTTAAATATCTAAATTCTCTAATATTTTCTAATAATGTCCTAAACTCTGATCAAGTAAACTAAAATGTCTACAAAATTTTGGCACAAAACTGATATCCAAACTGTACTAACATGGTTCAAACTATTTTCAAGAATTCTTACAACACCGCGAAAGCATCAAATATTAAATCTAACTTCTCTTATTTACATCGTTTTTGTTTTAAACATACAACTTCTTAAATTTTTTTTCATAACTGATATACAATAATTATTGATGATGTAAACCTGATGTTTTCTGCAAAACGGCAATTTATTCTTATCAAAGAGAAGTTACTAATAACGCCGCGACATCATCTCAACACGCGTAACAGTCAAGGCACGCAACTGTGGAATATCGTTTTCAGCGGTTACAAGTACAGGAAACTCCTCTAACAACGGCACATCCTCTTCTCAACTATTGTCATTAATCGCGCTGCTTGTCGCTCTTACGTTAAACATTCCTGCGGGAGTGCATGCATTAAACCCGCTGGCGTTTCTTGCGCCATCATTAGCAGCGCCTACCACAAACGTCGCGCGTATCTCCTATTGTGTTTTTAGACGCGCGCGAGACGTCCGGACATTAACGCATGGTAATTAATAGAATGTGAGATTCAACGTGTGTTTCAACACATTTCCGTTTGAATTTCTATTGTATACGCGCGCCTTAGCGATCTTCTCGCATATTTATTTCAACATTCGAGTTTTTGTTTTCTTATTGTTCCGCCGCATCGGCTTATAGATACCATGTTCCCTTTTACAGTGCAAAGTAAGGATAAGGAATTCTCTTTTCTTTTGTCCTGCAGATAAAATAAAATCAATAATGTATCATCAATAATGTATCGGAGGTAGATGCGTACATTATGAATGAATCCGCTCGCTTCAAAGAGAGATGCTTTTATCTTTTACCCGTTGCAGCAACCTGCTATCAATCGAAGATTGTTACGATCAACATTACAGTTTGCGTAAAATCACGAAGATGGTTTTACAATAACAAGCTTAATAAACATAAATATCGTTTAATATACGACAGAGAAAGAGAGAGAGAGAGAGAGAGAGATATGGAAGAAAAAGATTTAAGAAAAACAATAAAATTTCTTTCAATAATTTGTCATATGTAACATAAACACGTCTTTCAAAAGTTTCGTAAACAATTCTCACAAACACTTTTGAGCATAGAATCGTCAAACTGATGTTGTTCTGTGATAATATCGTTTGAAAATTTGACAATTCAATTACAATTCTTCACTCAAGAAGACCAAAGCATTCACCCCCTTCCTAAAGAAAAACCGAGAACACCTCTCGGCGATCCTCGAGATTCCGTGCGACTTTCCGCTTCTTCTCTTCCCTTCCGACCATCTTCTTCACCTATTTTTCTCCCCTCCATCTTACTGTCTACCTTTCGCGATGCATCCCTTTGCTCGCACTATCTCTCCTCCCCCCCTCAATGTACAGCATCGCGATGGTATCTCCTGAGTTGCAGCCTCATCTCGACGTTCTCCATTTCCTTCTATCGCACCATCTACCCCTCTCGATCCCTTATCCCTTTCCCTCCCTCCCTCTCTCTAGTGAACAGTTTCCACAGACGCGGTCCACGCAGTCTAAGCCGCTCTTCTCTCTTTCTCCCACCTTCCCGGTTTCCTCCCTGCTTCTCTTCGATCCTGCGATCTATCCGTCTTCGTGCTCGCTTCTGCACCCTTCCAACGGGGTTGGCCGACTGGCTGGCTGCTCGCCTGACTGCCTTGCCCGACTGCAAATCCTCCAACCTCCTCGCTTCTTCCTCTTCTCGGCATCCGTGCCTCCTTCGCTCTTCCACCCTGAAGTCTTCTCTTTTATACCCCCTTAGATCTCCCCTCCCTTCTTATCACTCTCCTTCCCTCTCCCTCTCTCTCTCTCTTTCTCTGGTTCCGCAGCTCGTGCCTGTAGCGCGCGCAGCGGATATAATACGATTCGAAATTAAACTTCCGAGGCACGCGCGGCATCCGAATAACGCGAGCGGCTGCCTAAAACAGTAAAGATATTACGTATTATTACGGCGGGCACCACCTCGCCGCCGATGGGTTTATGGTAGAGAGTACAGAGTGTTCTCGAGGCAAGACGCGCATACCGCGCTATGGGGCGACCACGGCCAACAGGAAATCCCTTCTATGTACTTGATGCACTTTCTTTAGCAAGTTGACGATTTTGATCGCAGAAAACCGTATGAATAAAAAGGATTTCGAAAGAAAAACTTCCTAATTATCTAAATAATATTCTAGATTTCATCTACAGTAACATCTTAATGTTTTAAAGTTTTTTTTTAAAGCAGAATTTTAAATAGCGTATCTCGCTAATTACAGAAATAAAAATAAATAACACATATCGCAGATTTTTACGTAATCTCAAGAGTTCTGAAAAAATTGCGTGGAAACCGGCATCGTCCGATTCCGCGTCGATCCATGAATGGCAGTTTGACACGTGATCGATAATCACGGCCGAGTAGCCCAGATTCCGAACTCATTAGCAGTGCGAAAGTGCGGCAAACATATCTGGAAACCGACCGCGGCTTGTGCGATTTGCCTCGTTGCGCCGCACGAACGTTCGCTTATTTGTTATTTAACGCGATCGAGCTCTCCTCATCAATCAACGAGCGCAACGTGTCGAATCGGCGCTATTAATTTGTTTCCAGTCGTGTTAAAACATTATCCCGCTCTACGTGAAAGGACGCGAGAATCAAGCGCCTCCCTGCACAAATGTATTCAACGAAGACCGCGCGAACATATTCTCCTTTCCCGACCAACATCAAGTCGGCGCTAGCCTCCTCGGGCCGACATTATTCTGTTTTAACAGAATTACTCCAAATTGTGCGTATATATCATAGTTATGCTATTGCGGTCGGTAATATTGCGCTAAGCGACCCTGGCGGCGGGGGTTGAATAGACGCCCTCCCAGGGAAATTCACCCTTGCGCTAGTGGAGGTATAGCAATTCGTACGAAGATAGGTGAAGCGATCCCACGTGTATACTGCGAACAGTCAAACGGACAAGGATAGAGGACAAAGAGGGTGAAAAAGCTGCACGGGTGGTAGGCGCTTTTATAACTTTCGCTTTTTCTGCGGCCAGTAATTGTTTTAATCCGGCCTCCTCCCCCTCGATTTTTCCACCCCTTTGCTGTCTCGCAATCTCCCGGTCTTCCAAAGACGCAGAGGTGGACTCGATAATTTTGAAAGGGGAACTCGGCGAAGATATTACGTGTTATTTAAAAAAACGGATTACGGGGGATGAGTTACGGGCCGGCTCGGGTTAATTATATTCGCGCGCGAGGGCGGCGGAAATTGTCGGCGGCGGAGGTGTGCGTGCGAAGTGTGCGAACGAACGGAACGTTCGCGGATGCGCGTAATTATGGCTTGGAATAGTTGCGCGGGTAAAGAATAATGCGCTTTCGTCGGATTTAGCCGGTACGGTTCAACGCGCAAGATAAAAAAATTTCATGTGCGCGACGATAGCTGCTTAACTTTGATTCCCTGCATTTTTACGAACAAGTGGACCATCAATTTTTGTTTTTTTTCTTTTTATTAAAATCACATCCTCATATTTTCTATTTTTACGTATTTTGTTACAGGATATTTTACCGCTGAATTACAGCATTACTAGACAGGAAGAATGCACTTGCGCGCGCGCGCGCTTAAATTGTACAAAATTTTAATGTATTGCTCTCGCGTATAAGTAAATCCTGTGCGTGCGTCGAAAAGTTATAAGAGCGAAAAGTTTTAAAGTGACGTGCCGCGCATCCAATACTCGGAGGAAAAAACGCGACGATATATTTTCCGCTTTTCTGTCTATACCGTTCCGGAGACGGTACGAAAACATAAATCAGAAGCTCGACTCCGGGATCGCCGGAAATCCAACAAGTGATTTTATTACGAAGACGAGTCTCTTCCTCCGGTATCGTGTCGATACTCTTCCCTTCTGCGATATCGACTGTTTCCACGTAATGCAAGAGAGGGAAATTTTTTATGCGTCTTAAGAATGTCGCACCTTGCTGCGATTATTTGCGCAACGGCTCTAAGGGCGCCGATTTCCTTTCAAGACTTATTAGCTTGGCAAATAAACCGCGTTCGCACCTTGTTTGTGTTATTTCGACGGCAAATTCGTTAAGATTACTGAAAAGTTCTATTTGCGCAATATGCAAATAAAATTTACTGAGGAATAAAGAGTACAAGTTTGAAAGGCTGAAATTTCCAACTTAATGCTCTGGGAAACAAGGAAAAATTGTTGATGACAGCTTTTCGCGATACACATACCTTTGCGCTATCGCACACACAAAAGCGGATTAAAGTAAAAATATTTTGCATCAAATTTACAAATTACGTGTAAGAAGATTCTGTCTGATCAGTCTTATCAGACGTTCTCTTCTCTCAGGAGGAAAGGTATCTAAATGCCAGATCCGTTTCTAGATCTTGTTAAATTTCCGGAAAGCCAAGGACGATTCGGAAGTATGCCCGAGGGTCGCTTCAACCGCGGAAAGAAGGACGAGGCACGGTGTAAGAAGTGGAACGAGCACTCGCAGGAGGACGAAAGAGGCAATAAGCTCGCCGTCAGGGACAAGCGCGTTCCCGCGGCGGTCCATTAATGTAACGCGAGTTAAGAGGGAGGGTGAGGAAGGAGAAACGGAAGGAAGCGGCGCAGGAGAATCGATATATAAATACCGTGCGGAGAGACGGTGGGGCCGAGAGACGTTTAGCAAATTAAAAGTTAATGTAGTATACAAGCGATTCCGTCGCGAAATTAATTCATGAGGCAAGTTGCGCCACGGTCATTTTGCCCTTTCTCTTCCTTACCTTGCTTTCCTTCTCTTACCGTGTCTTTTTCCATCTCTTATCCCGTCCTTCTTTACCTCTTTGGTTTTTCTATCCGATCTCGTGGCCGCGCGCCACGCTTGTTACAAACTTAAATTGCTCCACATCGAAAGTTAACGCGCTCATTCTTCCCGCGGGACACCCGCGTGACGCCCGCGGGACTCTCCTGCTCTCGTCCTTTCGGTCGCAATGCCGCACTTTCAACCTCGTTGCGCAAGCTCGGCAAATATTTCCCGAGTTCACCTCGCCGCAGAATGTATCGAGATTTAGATATAATCAGCTGTCGTATTTTATAATTATGTACGAATATTTCCATTGCTCGTTATAGCGACCTTAATCACTTGCCTCTTAATTTTTCTAGCTGAGAAACCTTTTGTTATTTTTATCCAACGTCAAGCATGTTTCTGAATTAATATATTTTAAAAAGAATTGTCATCTCTTTATATCTTAGAGACTATATTTAAATATTTTCAGCAAGAAAATATGTCAAGTATGTTTCACTTTGCGATTGCTTTTTCACATCAGCTGTTTGTTCGTATCGTCTACAGCAATTCTGAAAGAAATTCTTTAGTGACGGTGTAGACGGATGAAATGAAGAGACGCAGGTACATAGGCTAATGCAGACAGCGTCGTTCGTTCAACGACGTAAAGCGAGCATGAAGTTTATTTATCGGATGAAGGACGGCCGGTTCTCTCTGTTGCGGCGCGGCAATATCTGCCTCTGACAAGTTTAAACCGGCGTAGACACCGTTGTGCATCGTTGGTCGTGTACGTATACAGACGTGACCCACGCGTACACCGTGTACATTATATGCAGCATATTACAGAAAGCGTATCCGCGTACAGGGTGTCTCCCGTACAATCCGGTTGCATACCACACGAATAACAAAGAAGTAAAAATTTAACAATCTCAAAATAATTTAAACATATTATTATCACATTATTTGCTGTATGAAAATCATTGAACATCACGATTATTAAACTTGCACACATAGTGTGTAAAATCATATTGTCAAATTATTCTTTTGTATTTGAATACATTTCGAGAATTAATAGAGAAAATTGTGTATTTGTTTTTTTTTTAAGATATATCACAGATCGTTGTTTATTTTGTTTATTCAGTCGCGATTGTAGTTTCAATGTAACAATTTTAATCAGTGGAAAGGTATATTATCGGAAAACACGTGTTTGTGTCAGAATGGTCGCACGCATGGTTCAAAGAAAAAAAAAAGTGAAAAAAAGCGCGTTTGGTCAGACACACCCAGTAGAAGCGGTATGTCTGACCCGCCGCAATATCGCGACGGATGCCGCCTGCGGGGAAGGCTCTCTGTGATAATTGCACTTTGCTTTTGACGTCTGACGACTGGTTACGTTCTCTTGCGAATACGCGCGATCGCCCGGGGACTATCACGGATTATCAAATCGATAATTTCTCTACGAGTGCATTAATTACGGCGGAAGCATTTGTCCCAGTTCGACGCTGTGATTTCGTCCATCCCGTCGATTGTACAATAAAACACCGGTGTTTGAATATAAAGCTATTCATTTATCTTTGATTTATATAGAATAATCGTTAACGATGACAAGCGCTAATTTCTCATTAATTTTGGAACGACCGCAAATTTAATTCGGATCTATGAAAAAGCCGACAGTATTATTCACGTTTTCATGTAACCAGCCACGTGTTGTTTCCGCGTGTATTAATTACATTTGAATAAGACGGAGGTACTTATTATGTTGTATTTATTTTAAACCAAAAAGTGTGAAAGCTTTTTCATGCGCCAGTATGCTTTGTGGAAGAAAATGAGAAGATACCGAACGTAAGAGAATACATAAGAGAACAAGAATAAGAAGAAAGACTGCGGTATCTCAAAGCCACCGAGTGGCTTCTCGATAATTCCGCAGGGCGTTGTAAAGAAACGACAAGGCGAATATCGTTGTTTCTCGACAAGTCGACTTGACTTTCTCGAGAGAGTGGCACGAGAAGGCACCCGGTCGTTTATTAATAAAACACCTTAAGAGGGAGAAGGAAAAACTTGAAAAGAGCGACGAGTGGGTAAATCAAGATTGTGAAAAAAGAAAAAGAGGTGACGCGTGGCTACTTAAGGAAAGTAGGTTGTTTATACACGTGTAGACCTTAAGAACGTCATGCTCTATTTTTAATATTTCATTTTTTTCTATCTTATATATTTTAAACAAATATTTTATGTAAGAGTATTTTTTATATTCTTTATATAATATACTCTACATATTTTTTATACAAAGAAAAGAGAAGTGTTTTTATAAGAATTCTTTTTTTTTAAGAGTCTTTATAAGATTATCGTGTGTCTTATTTAAACCCTTCGGAATGTTCCTCAATTAAATTAGTTGAAAGAAAATATGATATATAACTCTTATTTGACGAGTTTATTCTTGGTCTCGGGGTAAAAGGTTTTCATTTATTTATACGTCAACTATTTTTATCAACTATTAGTTTCACGACCTATTTTCGCTCAGACTTTTACGAACTGTTTACGAACAACAATGTGTTTTTGTTCATCAGTACGCTTTGATTGAAATTAACAATGTAACTATTTCTACTCGAACAACAGCAATATTGTATTTAATATTTCAACATATTCAATGTGTTCCTTTATATTATATATACCTTCTCAAAGATCAAGTTACATTGTACGTTGAATTAATTAAGTGAAATCAAAGAGAAATAGAGCGGTAAGCATCGTCGGGAGGGGACGACTAATGAAGCGCCTTAAAAGTAAGGCGCACCCGTTAATTCTGGAAATACGAGCTGGATGAAGTTCGTTTATCGACTCGTGAGAACTTTGCTTCTCGTGGTTTTCGCTTAGGCGCATATAGTACGGAGCTTCATTTGATTGATGTCAAAATCTTAATAAGAGTCTCGTTACCTCTCTCTGTAACTTGTATTTTTTTTATTTACTTGGAAAGTACGATAACAAAATCTAGATCTAACTAATAGCTTATCAATTTCATAGAATTAAAAGTAAGTCCATGAGAACTAAAAAAATTGTTTTTAAACAAAGTTGGCGTAAAAGTCCATAAACTTTTAAATGCTTACTCGAAGAATCCTGCGCGTAAAACATAGAAGAAAAATCTTAATTTACTCGGAGGTGTCGGATATTCCGTGTTTTAAACAGAAAAGTATTTAAACTTCCTTTCAGTTGCGTTCCTCCGTGATATCAGTCGTATATCTTTTTTTTACGAGATAATTATTAATAAACTTGCGAGGGAGGAAATACGTGGACGTTTAAGTCAAGGTAATCGTGACGGGAATAGCAAAAGGAAATTACCCGGCAAGACAATAGATAATTACCTGCTTCTTCGATGTTGTACCAAGCTAATAGAAGACTTTTAAAGTCGCATCTAAACGCATGAAGAAAAATGTATTTTGGAAAGGCTTTTACACACACACATCGGCGCTCACACTCAAATGGCAATCTGATTGGGGCGCTATCTAATTGCGCTCTAAAATGTTTCACGAGATTTCATTGACGGCGACAAGCACAAGCTCGATTATTTGCGTACTTAATTATTTATGCTGATAAAAGCTGGAAATGCTATAATAATCATACTAAATACATTTCATTTAGATTGTATAGGCAGAGAGAATTGTTGCAATAAATTTATCGTGCTCCCGTTTAATCAAGAGAATTATTTTCCCTGCCAAACTTTTGTAATATTTTTTGTTGCGAAAAGAAATAATATACTGTTATATTTTACACAATAAATGTACATGTATAAGCAGATAATATATTGTATTTTTACACTTTTCTAGATATATATATTCGTCTCAGATTTTTACTTGGGTAATATATGCGAATTAATTACTGCAATATGTGCGTATTAGCATAACAATATGCAATTATTATTGCGGTAATTCATTGCCGTAATTTCACTCTTACGCTAGAGGAATATTTAATATGGCAAAAATTACTGAGGTTTGCTTTCACTTTTTCGACCAACTCTATTTCCATGCCGGCAAATAAAAAATAAATAACAACTCTGTATATCCGTTGTGTGTGAGTGTGTGCTCGCATGAGTGTGTATGTATGTAAAAATAATTAATTAACGTGTATCAATTTACACGTTTAAGGAAAAAAATATATTATATAATTACACGTACATCCGGCATATTCGACTGACTTGTATCGATCATAATACTTAATTGAACATTTTCACGAGTTTTATTTTAAATTTGTTGTAATAATTAATTACATACACAATTGCTCTTATATTAAAATTAAAATATAACATTATATATATATAAGAGACATGCATAATTTCAAACAAAAAAACACGCACGCTTATACGAGTATCCAATCGTCCAATTCTGCTTCAATAAAACAGAAAAAAATACAAAACAGAGAAAAATAAAACAGAGGAAAATACAAAACAAAATTGACAGTCGCAAAACCACACAAGCAAAGCTTTGAAAAGTGTTCATCGACTTATTTTCTTTATCTCATTCCACGTTCTGCGCAAAGACGAGCGCAGGCGACACAAACAAGTAAAACGCGAATCAATACGTTTCCAACTTCAGCGTGCTTGTGTGTGTGGAAATTAATTGATACCTACGAAACTTTGATGCATGCGTCGTATAATTCAAAAGAGAAAAACAAACTACAAAAAATACAAAATTAAAATAACAAAAACATTTAAAAAAACGTAAGAAAAAGTAAGCTTTAAAAACTTAAAATTCAAAGAAAGAAAAACTTATTTTTTCAACTATAAAGGAACTATTCGCTGCATATTGCGTTGCAACGAGATATTTCGCATCCGCATTTTTTTCCTCAAGAAAAACTGCCACAGTGACAGACACAGTGAAAATTTGCAGCGGTAATATCTCGAGATCCGAAGAGGAATGCAGATCACACACAAACATCGAGGATGCTTATCCTTCAGGTGTAACTCTAAAGGACTTGGGATAGCGGGGTTAATAAACGAAGCCGACGAAAAGAAGCGCATGACGACGACGACTGGTCGGGATGTAACGGGGGTTGGCGGTGGTGACGAAGGGGGTGGCGCGTGACGCGCGGTTCAAGGAAGCCGCCGAGTATGTACGCGCCACCGCCGATCGCTCGCCTCTTTAACAATTCGCGGCGCGTCCGCGTTAACAGCATTACGACAACAAGCCGGAGTTGTAGAAACTTATAACGAGAAAATAATGAACCCGGTTCACCGAGTCTGTTTGGAATGCGAGTCGGGGTGCCGCCGCTAACCCATCCCCCTCCCTTCCACCCCGCGCAGACGGCAAACCACCCTCGTCGCCGTCACCTCTCTTCCCCCGCACGCTCGTTTCGCCAGCCACCACTTTGCCTACCTTTTCAATCCTCCGTCTTTCTCTCCGTCGTTCCCCTCATCTTTTTTCCTCCCCCGTCGCTTTGATGCCTTCAGCTTCTCTTATACAGGGTGGCTTGCGCGAGCTAATTGCGCGACTTTTTCGGGAACGAGTAACTCTTGCGATAAATGTCGACGGAAAAAAAAGTGTCTGCTTTTATGGCAAAGAGAGATGGTTCTATGAACTCTTATGGTGTAATATTACACGCGCATTTTATATACATGTATATAAGAAAGTTATTTCTTTCTTATATACACTATGATATTACACCGTATATTACACAAGTGTGCAGTCTGAATCTTTAAATATATATATATATATATATATGAGATATTGTAGCACACCTACAAGTAACACAAATAATCTTTAACTTTACTTATTTAAATAAAAATTAAATATAAAAAGAAGACAATGTCAAAGATTTTTTAACTATGTATTTTATCATCGTGCGTTACATAAATCTACTACTTAAATGATCGCTTCAAAAACCATTTTGCAAATTGTTGCAGCTAATGATAATGTACAAACTACCCTGTAACTACTCCGTTTTAGATTCTCGCTTGTACTTCCCTCTTTTGTTTTTACTTCCACAAAATTCTTCCATCAGCCACTTTCCTTTCCTTTTTCTCATTCGTCTCTCTTTTACTTTCTCGTTTCAACTCCTTCCCGTCTGCGCTACACCTTCTAGCTAATTTTTCTCAGTCACACCCTCGGTTTCCTTCCCTACAACCTTCAGCTGTTACTCTCCCGTAAACTCTTCTCTCCGTTTTCCTATTTCTCTCTGTCCGTCTCGAGTCGGCGTGCATTTTGGTCACACAAATTACTGTTTCGCGAGCTACTTTGCGTTGCGATGCGCCGTTAGCCGCGCGACACTCACGTGAGTTAGAACTGCATGCAGTTGCTGTAATCTTCGGCCACGTCGAACAGCGTTTCAATGCGCCGCTCGGCACTCGGCGAATGTTACTCCCGGCTTTTTGCTCACCCCTCCCTTTCCCCCAACCGTCCTCCCTTTCATCCTGCTATTGTTCTCTGTGAGTGTTTCGCACGTTTGCGCTTTTCGCGTGCATGGCTATCTGGAATGCACCCCGTGTCCCGAAGCGTTGTGGACCAGCGTTTGTCGCGATATTTTTGTTTACGCTGCCAAGTTGTACAATTGCAACCTGCGTTACGCTCTTTGAAGTTTTTGTTTTTTTTTTAAACTTTTCTATCTTTGACTGTGAGGTTTCAATAATTCCGCAAAAGACAATATTTCTTGTAAACACCGATGCTATCGTAATCCGTATCGCTCATCGCGGGTTTTTTATAAAATATTGAAGTAATTGTGCGAGAATTATATATGTAAATATGTTGTGTCTCACACGTGCCAATCAAAAATGCTGTCGAACAACGCACAAACGCGCACTAAACATGATCTACTTCATTTAAAATGATTTTTTTTTCAAAAATGAACTTCACCCGCGGAGGGAAGCCTAAACTATCATTGGAATTCTTTCAGAGATGGTGTATCATTAGAACGAGCTCGAACTCGAGCGAGAAGTCTCTCGTGTTCCGCGAGATTCTCGAAACTTCGGCCAGCCAGCCAGCCAGCAAGCTGAGAAAGGACGGGATATCTCCACATCCAAAAGTTCGTCCCAAGTATCCTTCGCGCGCGCGATGCAGCTCCGGGTTTAGAACCTCCACTGCTCCTTCCTCCGCATGCTTTGATCTTCGTGAAAGTTTCTGCAAGATGCACGAACGACGCGCGTATACCCGAGTGACTAAGCCGATGAGATACTTAACTTTTACCGCGCCGCCGAGCGGAGAGGTGAGAAAAGCAATTTTGCGTCACCGCACTGACGTCCTGCAAATTACGGCGATTTATTCTACGACGCGAAACACGTCGGGAAAGCGTGAGGAGCTTCTCGTTTTGTTTTATCACGTCAACGTTTATAGCATTAATCAATTGATATCGATCGATTTCGGTTACGCGCGAAATAGTTTCATTCTGATAATTAAAAATTATTTTTGTTTATTTTCAACCGAAGAGTAAAAACAAGTATTTGCAACTGATCTTGCATTTCTTTCGACACTTGCAAACTAGTAATTATTGCAATAATTTTTTCCTTACTTTTCGTTTACTTTATGTAATTAGTAGAACGTTTCTTCTTTTTTTTTTTTTTTTATCGGTCAGCAATATTGGGCGAAGAGCTAACCGGAAAATTTACTGAGGTATAATTATAAAATACTTGGCATTCCTTTCGTATCGTATATTACTCTTGCCGCAGTCGGTGTTATTCTTTATAATCGCGCACAGACCAATTTATCGTATTTAAACAACATTACCTTAATAGCCGCGCATAAAGCGAGCGTTACAGTAGCTCGCGGCGCGAAATGCGAATTTCGTATTTAGTCTGGCCAAGAGACGACAATGATCGATAAACGGTATGTACACCACGAAACATATTTATCTTGGCTGATTTTTTCATTTCCCAAACATTCGATCGTTAATGATCTCCTGAATGATAGATATCATCTATGTCTTCACAAGCTTATATATAAAATTATTGTGTATTACTTAAGTAACATTTTTATTTCCTTCATATAGAAAGTCTTATTATAAATCGTACTCGAATTTTACCTCAAAGTATAATTAATATGTTCGAAATACTCCGTATATTCTCCCCGGTTATTTTACGTATATACTTCTTCCAAGTATGCGTCCTGCATATTTGTACGAAGAAGCACGAGGAAATTATATATCGAGCATAAACTGATACCATACACGATGTTAGAACGCCTTCGGATAGCTTCATAATTCCGTTCTATAGAACAGGAAATTCTTCGGATGCTCTTTTATTAAAAATCTCTCATGCAGGAAAAACAAAAAATATGTATTCCAAAATAATACGCCTTTTGATATACGCGGCGCGTGTGTCTCTTTGTCTTCTACGTAGTCAGATTGCGGTATGTACAAGATGCTATTCGAGATTACAGTTATTTCATCCCCCTAAACCTAATTCTCAAACCTGACAAAACATAGTTCCGCGTGTATGCGGAACAAACTGCTTTACATTCCCGCCGAGTCTGAAATCTTTTGAATTTACGCATTGCTGAACCTCCGTTGTAGTATCGTAACCGTTTGCAAGTACCTATTTTAGATGCCTCAGGCAGATTCATCCGAAAGCATGGAATAAATGACTCTTTCTCCCTCCTTCAATCTTTTCACTCGCTCTTTTTTTTTTTTTGTTCTCTCTTTCTTTCTTTTTCTCTTTCTCTTTCTCTCTATCTTCTTTCGGCAGAATATTTGAATTTCGTAGATTCCACGTTACCGACGTGCTAGGAGGAGGATGCTCCCAGGAGGGAAGAAAAGCGAGCGCGCGCGCGTACGAGGACAGTGTTTGTATTGGACGCGCGAGCGCGAATCAAGCCGAGGAATTTCTTCGGGGAATCTGCAGGACGTGGCGAAGACACAGGAGACTGATGTCCCGCGCTGTCGTTGTCGTTGTCGTCGTCGTCGTCGTCGTCGTTGCTCTCGTCTTGTGTTCTCGAGACGGGATACCGATCGGAGGAAGAAGAAGGCGATGAACGGAGAAGAGTAAGAACAAGGGTGACCGAAGGAAGTAAGGAGAACGCCGCCATAGGTATCCAGAATGGATTACGGAATCAGATGGGATAGCGGTCCGGAAAGCCCTCTCTCTCTATCCGGGCACGACACCTCATCATTCCACCACGTTCCGCCGAGAGGCGGAAGGTGGCCTGGTATCCTTCGACACACACCGTGCGCGTCGATCCTCCCCCGAGGCGTGCACGGTGATTTAAGTCAGTGTTTACGCTCCCGTGTTTTCCGCGCCCCCTTACCACCCTGGGTTCTCCGATCCTGCGGGGTCTCGCGCCGGAATCCCTATTCCTAGCAACGTTGATTCTGCCACGTTGTATCACGCGAATCTAGATCCGGGACATCCCGATAAAGCTTCCGCGCTGCCGCGCTGCAGCGCACTTGCATTTCTCGGGAATCGCGGGATATTTAACGTTATCGATAGTATGAGTTGTTTTTGTAAATTATTCGTAAAAAGGAACTATATTGCGATAGAGAAAGAATGGAAGAAAGTTATTTTGCAAAATGTTTGTAATTACTTTGTCATTATTTGTAAATAAATCAAAAATATTGATTTTGCAAAACTGCATCCGAAAGCGCAATGTCCGTTAACATACCGACATTGCGCTTTCTTTATTCTGATTCTACAAGTCAACTATTATTATGATTGCCGCCTTGTATGTAAGTGCTTAAAAAATCATCAATTTCGCAGGCTTTGCGCTTCATCTCCATCAACAAGCTGAAGCAATGCAATCTTGTGTGTGATTGGAAAAGCGCATCAGATTATAAAACCTCGACCTACTTTATCAACTAGATTTCGATATTGGCAGTGGCTGACAAACGTCAGCTCAGTGTTCGATTTTTGCTCCAGGAAACGACAGAATTGACCTGATTACACATTTCGAGCGAGGTAAATACGGCATCATATCATGTAAAATAATGTCATTTACATATTACACAACAAATTTCAAATAACATTTTTAACAATCATGTTACAATACACTTCCATAGAACAGCTTCATTATAAGAAACATATAAATGTGATGAAGCATTACATCAAAATTAATACGGTTTTTCAATAAAATTTGTCATTATTTGTTAGAAATATTAGAATATACAGGATTTATAAAAAAGAAAAAATTGGGACGATAATACTTCGCAAGCGATTTTTCACGAGCTCGCGTGATAATGCTCGAGCTCGTGTAGCGCTTACCGCATCGGTTTTAATTATTTCGAAAATGCTCGTTTCGCGCTTAACTGAGTTCACCGTGGCGCAGCAAAGCACAGCACTATCGTCTTCTCTCGTTCCTTTTACCGTGAGTATATGTACCGATTCCTGGCGCGTCACGTCGCGCCATCCCAGGAACTTCCCAAGTTTTAATCCAACTTGCAACATACCGGCGCGCCGATAGGAGGAAAAGAGAAGGATTCGCGGGCAGATTCGCCACAGACAGGATGCATTTTATTATTAGTATACTTCGCGACTAGCAGACTTATCTATCAGTCTGCAAATTCAATATCCGCTAATTATTTTTCATTAAATTGCGAGAAAATTTCAAAAACTCATCGCACACAAGTCAACGTATTTTATATAACCAAACAAAATTGATGTATGAAGATAAAATTAAAGATCAGATTAACTCCTAAAGAAGATGTTAAAAATATGTGCGATAGAGTCAGTTATAAAATTGAAATTACGTTCATCACGATTTAATTGAGAAGATCCGCGGTAATGCAATTCTTAAATTTTCCTCTTCTTTTGTTAGATTAAAAAAAGAGAGTAATAATAATCTTTAGAAAAGAAAAAATCATACGCCAAGTATAAAAACTATCCAAATATACAAACTATCTATTACATAAATCTTTTTTCTGTATAAATAAAAAACACAGACATTCACCGCAATTAGCCAAGTACTGGTCTCAAGACTGTAGATCCCATAAAACGGGTTTAAAACAAAAGTAAAGTACAAAAACTTGGCGTGCCTGTCTCTCCGTGTCTCTCCGTGTCTCTCCGTGTCTCTCCGTGTCTCTCCCTGTCTTTCCCTGTCTCTCCGTGTTTCTCCCTGTTTCTCCCTGTCTCTCTGTGTCGATAGAGAGGAAAAACTCGGGATAAGGTATACGATAGCGTCAAAACTCTCATTCGGATACTTTTATGTACTTGGCGTCGAGACGCTACCGCGTCTCTTGATATTTTGCGAGCTTATTATCACGGAAAACGATAAAATAGATTAAGACAGACAGGAAAGAATTCTAATATATACGAGTTGAAGTAAGAAGCAACGAGTCGTTCAAAAGTAGAATGGTCTGAATAGAGTAGAGCGTTGGCCGCGATTTTTATGTAAACGCGGGTATAATAAAATTAGCACGCCGTTAATACGCTCCGCGCGACCGGCGGTTAAAGTTAATTTAATGATTTTCGTTATTGGCTCCGACACCGTAAAGCTATCCTCGCACATCTGTTGCCGGCATCGATTTTAATATCATCCCGCGCGCCGCCACGCCGCGGCGCCGTGCCGGCGCGATCGTACCTTTACAGACTCGATTTTAGGCTGTTCTAGCCGCGAGATCGAATTTTTCGCTGTGCCGTCGTCTCGGTACAAAAATCTATTTCAATTTTACTTTATATACGCGCATTACAATACATGTATTTCAACACAATAATTCTTCACTACGAGATTATTATATGTCTACGTTAGAAAGAATGCGCGACTGTATATGACAAAAAAATATTATAATTGCGCAATATTTAAAATGCTGGAAAAATAAAAGATATCGCATTACAGTATTTTTACAAGAAGAATAATTTATTTTTATTGCTTGCGTAATTATTTTTATTTAAAAAAAACAAGACTTGCAACGGACTTATTGTTTCAAAGTGAGAATTAATCCACTTTCGCAAACAAATAGTCCAACTTACTTTGATGCTCTTTCAACAAGTGTATAAGTGTTCAAGATAAAGTGACTAGGATATAATCGCGCATTTCCGAATAAAGAATTCGCGAGCGAATGGTCCGATTTACTCCCAGAAGCAGTCGCTCTCTTATTGTTAGCCGAGAGGTGGGCCACTTGTTACTACCCCCGGTGAGTTTCAAGAAACGGCGAGGCCTTCGACTTGAGTTACTGAGATTGCCGAAGTTCGACCCTTCTTCGTCGACTTCATCGCCGGCCGCCCCCTCAAATTCGACTTTTCAATTTGATATTCGCGAATCGCACCGACTTTCCCGCTTCCGCTCCAAGCTTTCTCCCAGGATAGTGTGCCTAAATCACCCCATTCCGAGAAGCCGATCCTCTCCAAGTTACGTACAAAGGCGTAGGTGTTATATCAAAGTCGGAATCGACGACCAACGTGAATACTAGCGCGTTAGAACGTGCACAGCAAAGGATCCGGCGTGTCCTCTTTCGGAGCGGGAATGAGGGATGAAAAAGGAGGGTAAAAAGGAGAGAGGAGAGGATGTGAACGAAACGTCCTTGGGAATCTTACTGGAAGAGTGTCTTCTCGGTGCCGCTACCTCGGGCTCTTTTTATGGGCCCAACTTTTTGAAGGATGTGCAAACGACGAAATTGAACGCGCCGTTAGACGTTAAAGAACGACTCTTTGAATATATGTAGGCGGGTGTGCGTCCGATTTTTCTTTCGCGTTGTTTCGCCCGCGCATGAGTTCCGCGGAGCGTCGCGCTGAATGTGAAATGATCCTGAGTCGCAGTTATTTATTCTCGTGAGCGAGAAAAACGTTTTGTCAAACGGCATATTAATTATTTATCGAGAAATTCAGGTCAATGTCTTATTAAAAAATGTGTAACGGAAAAGTCTTTTTTTTTCAATATAGTAGACAATAATAATAGATAATAGAATTATTCTGTTATATACAAAAATCGAATTAACTTAGTAACTGCTCCGAACAATTTGTAGAACTTTTTACATTGATCTGTTCTTGTCACTGAGAAGAAATCAAAGTTGTTTAGAAATTGAATTTCAATTCATTTTAACAAAAAACTAAGTTACTTAACGGACAATCAGCGTTCGCTTTTATTAGTCTTTTTTTCAATTAATTATATTTACTTCTTGTCATCGATGTGTTATAATTATTGTTTTTATTATTTTTACGTTATTTTAAAATTAAATATATTTAATACACACACACACACACACACATACGTATATATCTACAACTTTTTCAATATGCTTTTAACAACGAGCCCTTTATGATGAAACTGAGTGGCAGGACGTTAAGACGAGACAAGAGCTCGATCAAATGCGCCTCACGTTGACAATAACTTTTCCGTGTAAAGGATTAATGATACGGTGTAAGCGCTTGTATCGAGATAACATGCTTGTTTGTAGACTACACGCTATAAATTTGCGAGCTGGCAGTCAGATAAATGATACTATACCCAAGGCGGTTAGAAGGACCCCTGTGGGGGAATCTTCATCGCGCTGTGAAACTTCTACGATGCAGTGTCTGAGTTGCGCGTCGCGCTCGTATCAACATCGATTTTTAACAAAAAGTGTTGGATATACGACCGCGCGAAATTGCAATTTAAATTGGAAACGGACGTCGCGTAAAACCTGCTTGCGCAAGTTAATATTCGCAAGAATTGAATAGCAAACTAAGATTACAAAAATCAACGATATATCGATTAAACGTTGCTAAATTGAAACAGATAAGAGATAATACAAGAAATAAACAAAGAGAAGTAACAAAAGATTTAGAAAAAGATCGGGCCAAATTGGTAAAATTAATAAGAATCGAAAATATTTATACATATTTAAGCATTAGTTTTATTCATATAAAAACAGACTGTTATATGTCTTAAAAAACTGAAGAAGATCGCAAATGTCAACGCCTTATTTTCATAACGTCGTGGGCAAGTTTCCTGCAACGTTTCGTAATAACGATAAAAGTCATAGAAGCCGATGTCTGAGGAGAAAGGTCGCCGTGCTTTTGTTCGAGGTGAGACAATGGCTCAGCGTGCTGACATTTCTCGGGAGCGCGAATCGCCGCGCGCCTAACATTTATTATAACGACCGACGTCCGACGTCGTGACTAAAGTTTGCGCTTTTATTAAGCCGCCGTCTTTCACCAGAGAACTCTAATTAGCTTCTTCGTGTTACGCATTTTTCAGACACATCTATTCCAAATGCTTCTAAATATTTAGACGGCATCGTATTTTGTTTTTCCTTCGTGCAAAAATTTAAAAACCACACACAATTTCTTTACATACATGTGTGAGAAAATTTAATTATCATTAAATATTAATATCTCAATTACATTTTCAACATACAACACTTGAGCGTCGTTTAAGATTTCGATTAATATGCCAATTAATATGCTATTTCCAAAGAAATCAGTTTCGATTTCTTTAGATAAGCGTATAACGTAACACGCGCGTAAGATGTTTCTCTGAAAATCGGATACGAGGAGCCCATTATCGGACAACGTGAGACGTTGGAAAGACGGTTGGGGCAGGTCGCCGCGAAACGCTCGCGAGATGAAACAGGCCGGCGAGAGCTTGAACGCGCAGCGTGCGCCGCATCCCTCACTTGGCAGCCAATATTGGTTCACATGCACGGACATCGATCCGGCGCTACGTGTCGTCGCGGGGGTGAGCCGCACATCGGCGTGTCGCACCCCCGCTGAAACGCCATGTCGCGGTGCCGACAGAAACGGAAATGCGAAACATATACGCGTGCTTTATATTATTTTGACACGTTCCTATTCTGCTGCAGTTTGCATTTGAATACTGTATGTGGGTCTCATATTAGAATAGAACTTGTCCGCGATTTCTTGTGCGCTGTCAAATTAAAATTTGTCTCAATGACACTTTATGGCATTTATATCAGAATATCATTTTTACTTCGATTATTCTTTGAATATCTTTTTTCGAATTTCTTGCAAACACGGTGAACATCTCGGAAAATCATTTGCCACATGCCGTCGGCGTATGTCGTCAGTGTGAAATAAACATCCTTGGAAATATCGTTGTCGGAGCGTGCGTATAGCGGGAAACGCGTACACGTTATATTGTTTTGACGTGCTTCGCGGGAATACGTGTCGGAATGAAGCGTTGCAATGGAGATTGGGTTTAGTCAAATGGGCTGAAGGTGAATTTTTTATTTTTTTTTCCTAGTGATTTAATCGCAAACACATATTGGTAAAAGAGAGTATTTGAATATTAAAAAAAATATATTTTGTAAAATTACATCTCTTATACATTTCAAGCGTTTGTGAATCATACGAGAAAGAGAAAAGGGAGAGAAGGGGTTTTCAAATTTAAATATTAGAATAATTTTTACTATTCGACCGTTATTCATACAAAATGGAACCGTCGCATTTTCGTAAGGATGTATGTGGAATCACGAAGATGGTGACGATCGATGTAAGATAATTTCGTTTGATAATCCTCGCAAGCGAGATTGGAAGTGCGCTCGAACGCAATTAATGGAACGTTTCGGTCGCAATATGCTCCGAGGGACAGGCGTAACGTATGCATGACATTCATCGTCGTCGGTCGACACCCCTTTATCGTGGACGCACCTGTACACGCCGATCCGAAAATTGCCCATGCAAGACTCGATAAAGCTTCATCGACATGCTTTTCTACGTGTCATTTACACCGGCTAATTAATTTCGGCTAGATATTTTAATCAATAAGTCTCTTTCCCAAGAACATTCAGTTGATATTATAACTAACTCCCAAAATTTATACATAGAAATATAGTAGAAATATATTTACACTAATCGATTTTCTTGATCTTTTACGGGATAGAACGATTTGACATTTATTGTAGAAAGAAATTTTGATATTAATATGACAACAGGCTATTTTATTTACTTTCTTGTAAGTGAAAGTAAATGCAGCTGCACGCTTGGCGCACATGATCTATGGAACGCGTTTGCAAGGTGGTCCGCTTAACAGCCTGCTCTCTGTCATCCTAAATTGACTGTCGATGATGTAGGCGCTAGGGTATATGTGCTCGTTTCGCGATATTTCACCGCGTATCGAATCTGTCAGTGCAATAGTGTTGCGCATCCAAGCGACGCCGAATACATCGAATCGTTGAATCCTTCGTTAAATACGAGCACTTCACAGCGCGATCAGATAATGGTACTCTGCATAATAGACAAACCTCGTCAAACGAAGTTCCATTGGAGATTCTGATGAAAATAAAGTAGCGAATATACAACGGCGTTATAATTTTAAAGAACCACGTTGATTATCTATTTATAGAAAAATCATAAGAAACACACACACACACACAGTATAAAATATCTGTTTAAACTAAGCGTACAAAATCAATTTTCTGTTTCAATATATGACCGTCGAATTATCTTTAGCTTCGCACTGTGTGTGACATTTTTATTTCATTCTCACGTTCTTTCATCTCTCTCATTCGTCGATTCACGAGTCATTCCTTTTTTTCATCAGCTGGCGTACGCTTAAGTCTCACATCAACAGCATTCAACCTCATGTATATATGCATTTCGATTACGGAGGAATATTCGCCAGTAGAGTGCGAGGGAGAGCAGAGAAAAATAGGCGCGAGGTGGAAGAAATATAACGTACCTGTCGGCAAAAGGACCGCACCAGAAAATTCTCATCAGATACGTGTCTGTTGCCATTTGTTTGAACAATTAGATGCTACGGTTCAAGAAAAAACGTCGTCTACTGTTACTCGTTCGATTGATTGAGGAAGAAAATAGAAAGTATACGAGAGGATAAATAATAAAATTATTTCAAACAAGATTAATAGATTTCAACCGAATCGGCAAGTTAGACGAACTTGCGACAGACTGACAGAGAAGTTGTTTAATTCTTTACACTCTCCGCTCTGTGCTTTACGTTTGCAGAATATAAATGAGACGACACAAAACACCTTGTTATCTGTTAGAATTAACTCGCTTTCCTTCTCTTGTTAGACTAAATAGGTAAATGAATTTTTTCAATGTGAAATGTGTGTGTATGTGATATTGAGGTAAAAAAAAAACAAGAAATGTCTAAAACCAAGAAACGTCTAAAAACAACGAAACGTCTAAAAGATCACGCGAGGTCCAAAGGGGTGAAAATTAGCGACGCGCACTTCCGGAGATTTCGAGGAGGGAAACACGAAGAGAGACGACACGAGAGAAAGGACGAACGAGGAGGCGATATGTCATGCGACCCGACGTGTGTTCGGCGGAACGAACAAATTTCCATTAGTCGGTTCAACTTTCCACGGTAACCTGGGAAAACCGGGTGACCACTGCCAATCAACACGACCCTGTTTTCAAACCACGCGGTAGATAAAAAACGTCCTCCTTTAACGCCGCGTTTCTCCTATTCTGCAGATATTCTCGGTTTATTTGAATGTTATTACGAATTTTTACACGCTACGTTCTCTCTGGCTGAAGCGGCTGATTGTACACTGCGCTCTGGATATGTCTCGACATATAGAAAAAGACGGCAGATATTAACATGTAAACTTTGTAAAGCTTTTTGAAAAAAAAATTAGTTTCACGACTTTTATAAAATTTTTCTCGAAATTCTGACAGACAACAAATAAAAAATGTTTTTATTGCGATCTCGTATAATTTTAAATCACTTTGAAAAAAAGAGAGAACCTCACGAGAGCAGCAACTAAGAAAATCAGCAACAAAACACATTTTCTCTCGGGCTTTAGAAAGCGATTCAATTCCGGACGTGTGTGGCAAAATTGGTTTATGCCCCGAAGAACAAAACAAACGTGTGTGTTTTGTCCGTGAACTTGTCGCTATTTTAGCCACCTCCGAAATTGTGTTTTTCATCGATTTTCATTTATAAGGAAAAGCAAATTTCTCGAAATAAGTTCGCTCTTCGCGAGTTTACACTAAATTACTCTCACAAAAATTTCAGTAACTATTGTATTTTTTTATTCGAGCTATTGATAATAATGTCAATTTATTGTCCGCAATTAAATTATCTAAAAGATAAAGCACAGCTTTTTCGGTCATGAAGAACCCGAGTTATTGGTTCGCGTTGCAGTTTGTGCCGCAACTTGATTCAATATTTTCTACTTTATGCTCCGCAAACACGCACCTTTTACCCTGCTCTGCTGAAATTCGTTTCGCGGACGTTCCGACCATCAGAGTGTTCCACTTTGCGCTCCTCCTGCAGTAAGCAACGGCCGCTCGGGCAAACCGCTCATCGATTGCTTTTCGCTGGCTAAGCTTAACAAGCCGGCAACCGCAATACAGACTAATGATACTAATGCTGGGGAAATACTTGCGAGCCCAATTGTTGACTTGCCTCTTGCAGATGTATTTATATCGCCTGCTTAAACAATATCGACTACACCGCAAATGTAGCGGTTTAACCAACTTTCCCGACTGAGTAATGTTGCTAAGATATTACATCGTCTCTTTTGCCGTGTTCATTAATTATAATTTGAGACAATAATTAACGTATATTAAATAGTTGACAATAAATTATATACAAATTTTAATTTGTTTAGCATATATATGTTATAATTCAAAAAACTATATATATATATATATATATACCGATAAAAAAAGCGGTGTTTATATTTTCTTTATCTGTTCAACGTTTATTAAATTTTTCGCAATAATTTATATTTTAAATAATTGTTACGGTCTTTCTTTTTTTTTCACTAAAAAACCTAGCTAAATATACGTTCCCTGATTCACAGTTTCCTGTCATATCCGGGAGAAATTAGGAGAAAATGTGATACAAGGAAACAGCCGGTATGGCTTTGCTGCACACCTTCTGGATCGTCTCGAAAGCGAGGGATGCGATTCAATTGCGGCGCGCGAGCGAAATTGTTCCGCTGTTACGCAACGGCGGGAAACATGCATATCACATGCGTATGCAGAAACGATTTATCTGCCGGGGCTTAGTCGTTATTTCAGCACCGTCGCCGCCACACAAAATTACATTAACATAAACACGACCGCGAGCGTATGCATCAAAAGTATACCGCGCGCGCTTACCCTCGTTGGAAGACCAGCCCAATCGATATGTGCTCGAAATTTCAACGATGGCACTCCAACTGATATCCACTCGAAATTTCCCAACAAATTGAGCACGAATGTTTGTTTTGAAGATGCCTCGATATTTCGAGATTATTACAAGACTTAATGCCAAATATTATGTCTTTTTGCAATAATTTCATATTTTTTATCAAGATATTTAATGTATATCTCTTTTACAAATGCTCGGTGCTCTTCGACGAAAATTATTCAAAATTTAATAAATGTCTCGTGTTTTGTTTTATTTCAAGTCAAATGGTTCTATGCCGTTGAAAATCCGGATTTGAAATTTTTCCTTGACTGCAATCTGAATTTCCCATCTTCGAATTAGGATTATTGTTTTCGAGGTAGGAGAGAAATCTCGGAGAATTTCTCTGAATTTGATCCCGATACGATTTCTTTCTACACGCTCTGAGCATTCGATATCTCGTGGGAGAATATCAGTGCCATCGCTGGGCTGACTTCTATCTAAACCGATCGTCCTTTTACTTACGGCCGTGGCTCGTGTATCCCACGACGATCGACGTCGTTACGCATGCGTTTCGTCGCGGAGAAAAGCGGCGGAATATCGGAAAGTGATTTTCAAAGGTTCGTTTGCGTCCAAGTAGCGCGACGCCGGAATGAAATAGCTCCGAACGCGGGGAAATCGTCGCGACAAAAAGCTTATTTCGCGTTCTCGCTTGTAAGAGTCGATTGATTATAATTAACACATTTCATTCAAAGCTAATCAGATTTTATCGAGTTTCTAAATACACGTATGTGTGTTACTAAAATTCAAGATAATTTTTGCGAAGAGCAGAATATGCAAATCAGATATACACGTAAAAGTGATTAGTCACAGTTCTCTCGTTGTCCAAACCAGATTCATTATTAATTATTCTGCTACTTCTTAGCATATAATTATCTATACAGAAAATTAAACAGCTCAGTCAGCTGGTGAATAAATTTCGACACAAAACTTTCGCTGCTCATCGTTAATAATAACACGGAGAGACAGGAAGAGACAGGGAGAGACAGAGAGAGGTCTCTCCGTGTCTCTCCCTGTCTCTCCCTGTCTCAAAAGACACGGAGAGACACGGAGAGACAGGGAGAGACAAGGAGAGACAGGGAGAGATACGGAGAGACCTCTCTCTGTCTCTCCCTGTTTTTTGAGACAGGGAGAGACATGGAGAGACAGGGAGAGACAGAGAGAGACAGGGAGAGGTCTCTCCGTGTCTCTCCTTGTCTCTTCCTGTCTCTCCTTGTCTCAAAAGACACGGAGAGACACGGAGAAACACGGAGAGACACGGAGAGACAGGGAGAGACAGGGAGAGACAGGGAGAGGTCTCTCCATGTCTCACCCTGTCTCTCCCTGTCTCTCCCTGTCTCAAAAGATACGGAGAGACACAGAGAAACACGGAGAGACAGGGAGACAGAGAGAGATCTCTCCGTGTCTCTTCCTGTCTCTCCCAGTCTCTCCCTGTATACGATAGCGTCAAGACAGTGACACTCATTTGGCGGATACTTTTATGTACTTAGCGTCGAGACGCTACCGTGTCTCTTGATAATAATAAAAAAACAAAAAACTATTTGTGTGCGGAAGCTAGCCGCGTTATCTAGCACGAATGTATAATAAATTCTGAATGAACCGTGGACACATAGTACGTCGACTTGTATATGAGGCTTAACTGTTATTCGAATAATTCCGGAGCGAAGCGAGCAGTTATGAACGATGGTAACTTTGTCGCCCATTGCCGAAAGTGGCGACGAAACTCATAATTATAACCATCGCGAATGCGGTATGTCACGGCTAACTAACGTCTATAACTAACTTACTTGCCGTGCGCACATTAGCGACTTAGCGAGTCGAGACATTTGTTACGGGAATGTCGAACGTGTGTCGCGTAAGCACGCATTTGTAACTTTCGTCGTTTTCATTCGTGTGACAGTTCTTGTGGCAAATAGAATATACTACCGACGTATGCAAATCTTAATAAAATTGAAACACAAAAACAAAACGCTTTATTTATAAAAAAAAGAAACGAAAATTCATTCATGTAATGATATTCATTTACAGATTTGTGTTTAAACAAACATTATCATATATCAGTCATTATGTAGTCAATGTGCATAAAAGTGTGCACTAACCTAGATATATAAAACGAATTTTGTATTGAATAATAATTTTACGATAATATATGTATGAAAGAGAAAGAGAGAAAGAGAATGCTATAAAAAATTTATAAAAAAGTTTAAACCGTAAAATTATGTTGGAAGTACTAAAATATGAGGTTTCAACCAAACAGCTTTGAAAATTAATTTGCGAAAATGATGACATTAAACTGCTGATAATAGACAAAGTAGAGGGAGAAGATTGAAGTTATCCGTTAAAAGTTTAAAATTCGCTAAAAGAGCTTGCTAATACTTTTAATGCAACGAGATTTGCAAAGACGAAAGTTGGCAGAAAAACGGACGTGCCAAGCACTGAAATAGAACGCTCTTAATTATTCCGTTCGAGGCGCAACGCAATTTCGTATCAAACTTTCAAAATTCGACGTCTTTCCCAAATAGCGGCGCGCGTTGAAATACACAACCGATTGACAAAGAGAAACGCGAACGATCCGATTTGAAGGAAGATAAAAAGAACACATTATGCTCGACGCGCGTGTAAAAATCCGCTTAATCGGTACCTGCACACTTTAAATATATTCGACGGCCATTTGCATCTCATTCCAAACGTTATATCACTTTCATTAACGAAGTAGAATAGTAGATTTCCGGACTCACGTGTCGTCGACGCACAGTTTCGCACAAATGAGCAACGAGAAACTTCGACGATGCGCGATTGCGAAGTTTTCTATCTGCTTGTTGGCGCGGCAATGGAAAATTGATGAAAATAAAAATTGCAAATTGAGGTAAAAGAAAAGGTAAAAACTTTTTCTACAAATAAAAGTAGACGTATTAGAGAAATGAAAGAAAATACATTTCTTATCTGAATAGAAAGATAAAATTACTAATAAAATATAAGCAAGATACGTGAATATCTTGGGGTTATTGAATCGTCAACTTTCGTGAATAAACGTTCTCCTCACCGATAAATTCACAAAATCAAATGAATTTTTAGTTCATTGATATTGACAGAAAGCAAGTAGCTGTTCTGTTATTGTGACAAGATAAGGTTTTTCCGAGCATTTGCTAATTTCAATCTCTTAAATTGAAACTGTCATATTTGTTTCTAGATCTCAAATTTAAACTGTCATATTTGCTTCTAGATCTTCGATATTATGTATCTCTAATACGAATAATGGACATCATCATCTTAATATTATCGGTTCTAATTTTGTTAAGAAAGATTGCATAAGTTGGAAATCTGATCAGAAACTTTCCGGTTTACAAACCTCAACTTATCGAAACTGTTTTTCTCCTTTCAGGAAAAATTTCGAAATGTGTTGAGCATTTCGCAAACTTCGAGTCGCGATAAAACTTTCCTTAAGTCAATTTTTGTCAATCGCGCCTCTGTGCTGAGACTCCTGCGATAGCAAGACGTTCCGCGATCGCCGCTATACATAAAAAAATCTTAAATACGTTGGCAGGATTTGACGATGTGACGAGAGTGGTGTATCGGCACTCGCGACAAGTAATCGAATGAGAATCACGGTGGCCGATAGAAACATTATTGACGCCGTCAGCGTCGACAGGAATTAGGTTTAAAGCATTTGCAGAGGTGCACTTTAGACAGGAGGGACGGGATCGCGAGGATCCTCGACATCCTACGGGAGGGGGGATCTACCGAGCGTTCCTCTCCTTGGGGGATCGAACGACGGATAATATTTGAGTTTTCGAAGGCCATCAAGCGCGAACGAGGGGGAGACAAGACCGAAGGTCGGAGGGTTAAGTAAGTGGTTAAGAGGATGACGCTGCTGCCGAGGGTAATGGAATAAAAACACACACACACACTACCGTCACCGCCTTCCGAGCGCGGGGGTAAGGAAGCGAAAGGATGAGCGTCTTGTCGCCTCTTTTTCCTCGGACCCGGCAAAAGGAACAGAATGTCCTTCGAGAGTTTCGTTGAAAAACACTTGTCCATGTCTTCGAAAAACACACCGCGAAAATATTTCGCGATTGGAGTATAGTAGGAATATTTCTTATACATTAATATAACGAGGTCACGTAGGCGCGTATGATTTCTTTGTATTATCAAAATAATGTTGTAGCATCAAGTACTTACATTTTTCTTCGGAAGTTCGAAAGAGAGAATTAAGCCGGTGTTCATAGTCGGATCTTATATTTAAGATCGTCTTAAATTTACCTTCAGATGGTGAATACGAATAGTTTTATTGACAGAGCATCTGAAAATGAACTCTAAACGATCTTGAATATAAGATTTGATTATGAATACTGACCTTAAACACTGCTACGGCGAGAATGTTTTAGTACACACTATCAAAATATTTTCTGTAGCGTGTGTGTGTATATATTTCTATATTTTTCTATATTTCTATATCAAAGTATTTTCTATACTGCAGATATACCAAGTATAGCAAAATGAACTTTATTATTATTAGTAATAATATTGAACATACACACACGTATCAATTTTACATTCTCTGTTGAGAAATTATTTATCTCGCAGCTTAATAATAATCGTCTTACCAAGATGTTACTTACATCAATTTTTATATTTTAAGACGAGTAGAGAAGTCCACTCTTGCCGTGAACTATCAGATCAGATCAGATCGGAGAATTAATACCGCATGAGCTTGAATTGAATTACGCGTTTAAATGGAGGAAATTTAATTTATGAAATTCTCCCGTATTAAGGGGTGTCCATCGAAATTTGTTCAATCGACAAAGTCAATTACGATCGCGTTTCAGCGTAAATTGGAGGCGAGGCGCCAGCCGGAGAATTTTCGTTAATGGTGCGGATGGTACACATGTGAAGAGCGTTATGTGCGCGTATCTACAGCCTCTTTTTGCGCACTTAGCGCTTTACACGCTGTGTGTGTGTCTGCGATTGCAATTAGTTCGCGGGACCTCGCATCCTCAATGAATTCATTACTTTAATACTGCTAATGACGTCTACCTCTTGTGTGTTTGGGATAATATAAAATAATAACAGCTGAATCTATAGAATTGCCTAATGAAAATCGAAACACATACATCTTAGATTTTCGAAGAAATTTGTTTATATCTTCTAGTATATCTTCTAATTTTTTATAAAGATACTACATACAATTGTGTGTGCAGAAACAATTCAGTGATATATTAAAATTTATAATATCTACATTTGCTAGTTACGATTAGACCTGCGGGGCACAAAATTATGAAACGCAAAAAGTTTTAATATCGCAACAAAGGAAGAACTAAATTACATACATACATACATACATACATACATACACACACACACACACACACACGCTTAACTCCTTTCATTATTTTAAGGTATCTCTTTTGGACTCATAAAAACATATTTAGCGACATGAAAAACTCTCTACGAGTTAATAAAAATGTGTTCACAGGTGTTCCTTGCATGTGTAATTCTCATCCCGTGTAAATATACTTCTTATACAAAATTGAAACAGTCTTGCATATTTCGGAGTTTTATAAAATTAATGTAAACACGCGAGAAAAATACCAGAAAAATCAATGGTAAAACGACACGTTTCAGTATGTTCAGCTTTGATACATTTCCGCGCCAAGAACCTTTTTCATCACTGCAAACGGATTTCGCCGGCACGCGGAAATACTCGTAAAACATTGAAGACCGGAACAATTTATTTTTATGGAAATACTCGCGCGCATAAAAGATTTTTGTACACGTGTCCAGCGGAAAGTACATTCATTTGCGAGCGCAGGGGTTTCACGCGTCGCGTATCATGTAGAAATTAATTGGGTGTGGCTGTAAATATTCGCCTCGTGTGAAAGTTTTATCTGTCCGCCACGTTTTCGCAATCACATCGCTCATCCTATGAATATCGCATAAATTCAATTTCGTATTGCATTATCTTGTTATGCGAATATACGATTCGACCGCGCGCGAAGCGGAACTTTATTTCAATATTAAATGTCTTTCCGATGTCCTGCGCCTTTAATTATTAAATTTATGCGAGAAACTGCAATAGGGAAGACAAAAGGAAGGCGCGAGCAGAGAATAACAAGAGAGAGGCGCCATTAAAAATGCTGAATAAACATGAAGGCGCGAAGGAATTCTTTGCTCCGACAATATAACCGTCGCATACACGCATTAGTGCAAATGACGCGCAATTTGCAAACAGTGTCATTCTCTCGAGATTATTGCAGTTTTAAATAAAATTTTGTTATAAATTTAACCGTTGTATTAGGCTGTTATATTATATTTTATACACATTCTGTCAATATCTTTGTTTTTGATGTGATAATTAATAGGCAATAGGTTGTTTAACTACGGAAAAGTATTATTAGATAATTTCATATTACAGATAATAGAAAATAAAAAGAATTCTATAAATAAACTTAAGAGAATTACTAAACTCAAAATATTACATGTACTATCAGCTTTTAAATTAAGTCTGATCAGTATGTATACTTGTTTTCAGAGAAGAAAAAACAAGTGTGTGTGTATATATGAATGTAAATGTGTTTTATATATATATATATGTAAATATACATATATTTGTTAAGTTTCATACTTAATGCTCAATACTTATTTCTGAAACACGTAAAAAATATAGACTAACTATTTTCAAAATAGAAAAAGAAATCGTAAAATATCGAAATACTAAGACACGAAAGAAAAAAGCGCCAATACGTTTATGGTGTAACCCACTCTTATGTGTTATCACCCACTAGGTCCAAGGTTGTTCACCGACTCGACGACGACGAATCTTCCTTGTGGTCGACTTAAGACGACGCCGTCGGCGTCCAGCGGGAATCAAACCCTTGGTACCTCTTCCTAGGTGGGGATTCGGCGTTCCACGTGGAGGCGGAGCGACGTTGCGCGTCGGAATACCGAACCGACACGGGGGCGTCCAACCCCCGAGATACTTGGTGGGGAGTCGTGGTAAACGCAGTTCCCGACGGGTCACCGAGACGGTGTAACGCGTTCCGCTGACTCCTTCGGTGCTCGAGAGTCCTCCACCACGTGGCTGCTGCGAGAAATTGCGTTCAATCGAAAACACTTTGATCGGTTTTTTGTTCAATAACCGGAGCGGTTCAAAGGAATATCTTGATCAATTTTCCTTGATAAACAATTCCTCGTTTGCAATTTTGAAATTCAGAGTTTTACACGTGAACACGTAAAGATATATCGCACGTAACTATGACAAGACGGGGTGAAGAGACTGTCGAGTCCTCAAGATCGCTTGCGAAAGTCTGAAGTGCACCTCGAGGAGAGTTGATAATTGTCATTTTGCGCGGTTGCTTCTTGGTGGGACACGTGATTTCCGCGGGGTGATGCACCCCCGAGATCGTCGTGAATGGTGCTGAAAGGTGATGAACGTGTTTTCCGAGACTATTAAGGACGATTCGTGATGTTTTGCTGTTACGGGAGATTTTAGGTGTACGGATTATTGGAGATAGACTAGGTCTTGATATATAGAAGGTAAGAGTTTTATTACAAACATGTTCACGAGTTTGATTCTTTAAAAAAAAATTGATAAAATTATCGTAAATAATAAAGAGATTGCTCTCTAATAAAATAACAAATTGTCAGAGTTAAAATATGCAAAAATAAGAGATTTATCAATATTCAGAATCAAGAAAAACATTATTTATATAATTATATAATTAGATAATATATAATTATATATTTATATAGTATCTATATATATATAGATCATATATATATAAATTATTATTTACATATTATTGGAGTCGAATTTTGTAAGTAAATAATTTTTGTGTATATATTGTGTGTGTATGTGTGTCAGAAAAGCAAAATTTTCTCTCTAATATCTTTTTGTAAACAACCATGTAAACTCGACATATCTATTCAGAAATGCAGCACACATTAACTGAAATTAATTCTTTACAATATTTGCAACGATGCGACAAAGTAGATCGACGTGTCTCAAAGCGATCCGCGCACAATTATCCGCCACGCTTTTCGAAACGGAGGCTGCAGCAAGCTTCTCTCTTTTTTCTCGCGTAGCGCTTTTATGCCCGTGATATTTCTGGCCCGCGGCAAGAGATCGTAAAATGTGACTGTTTCGCGGATATACCTACCATCTCCGACGCTTCGTTCCTTCTCTTGAAAAAGGCGGAAATAGCGGTGGTTTTGCGTAATATCGTTTATCCTTGCTTTCCGTTTCCGTCTTTCTGCTTATGAGAGATGTATGTCTGTGTGTGTGTGTGTGTAATCTCATAGCTACCTCCGTTAAAATTATCAGAAGCAAATAGGTTTTATGATTCGACGCGTTAATTAGATCGCTCTTTCTCTTTAAATCAAGTTTTATTAGACAACTTTAAATATGTACTTTAATAAAAATTGAATTTTAATTTTTCTCAAAACTTTCAGTCACAATATGTGAAAAGTTTTAACATAAATTCAAATTTACGTAGAAAAAAATTTAATTTAACACTTTTGTACTACGTTTTGATTAGAAAAATATAAAAAGAAAGATGTAATTATTTTACCGACACAATTATCTTGTCACAAAAAAAAGAGGGAGAGAGAGAGAGAGAGAGAGAGAGAGAGAGAGAGAGAGAGAGAGAAATTTACGATTTCCAATAATTATGGAACAACATGTAAAGCCATTTATCATTTAACTATTAATTCGTCGCTTTTCACGTGGGGAAAACGCTTTCTTTTTTATTGATTCTATCAGCCGACAACGAGCGGACTATCAGTGTATCGGCATTGAATTTTTAACGGTAAACGCTTGTTTTTCTAGTTCGTTTTCTTTCAAGCGTGTAGCAATACGTCACTTTAAAAGATACGATTCTTTTTTGTTTTTGTTACGATCTCTCATTTTTTGATGTGCAATTTGCATACGTCCATCAATGCAAATTTTATATGAAGCTCTTGCTTTGTAATCATTGCGCGGCTATGATGTTATATATCTACTATTAACTGTGCTTGCTAGGTGTATTATAATGGACGTTCAAGTGATGTCTGTCGCACTCCACTTTGATATGAATATTTTAAAAGTAAAAAAATGAGATTTAAGCTTCGAATCAATAACATAAATAATAAAAGAACACAAATAAGAATCGCAATGATAAGTAGAATATTTTATAATGTTGTTTCACGATACGTTTCTAAAGGACGCACAAATAACAATAAAATTATATAAGTTATCTCGAAACTCGCGCGCTACTTTCAACGAAGTTTATCGTTATCGCGCTACAGAAGGTGCGAGGAAATTATCACCCCAAGTTAAAATTCGATTTTGCGCGTCACGAGCAATAAGTCGCCGCGGTTTTTGCCGTGTAATCCGAGTTATGAGGAAAACTAATCAGCATCAAGTCCGACACGCCGCGAAGAAACGCGATTAAAGAGTTCAGAATTCGTTCAACCGCGTAAATCTGCCTAGTGTTTCAAAGCGGAACGAAATTAGCATTGATTAACTTAAACTACTTAAGAGAAAGCGCGCGCTTGCACGCGGTCCTTATATGGAGAAAACTTGGTAGTTAGATTAACTCATGCAACAAAGTAAGTTACAGTACATGACGCATCCATTTTCCCGCAAGCTTTTTTTTTTTCTCTTATCTTTTTCTCTCATCTTCGCGGTTTAAACGCGACTCGCCAGCCAGTCACGCTGCCGTCGCTCGCGTCAGCCGCATTTTATAAGATTCATGCGGAAATGATATTACATGAGAGAGACAAAGAGCGAGAGAGAGAAAGAGAGAGTATATGTGTGTATTATACAGAACTAAAGGGGAACTGCGCTTGTCAAGCGTTTAATAACCAAGGCGATAGCTAATTTGCGCGCGTTTATTGGTTATAATCGTATTAGATAGATATATGTTTATGTATGTTTGTCGAGAAGAGTTTGTATCTTGTCGTATTAATCTCTCTCAGATTTTATCTCACTCCGAAAGTTCGCAAAACGAAATATCGATAGGTTTGATTGATATCGCCATTTCTGCAAATGTAACTCAATCAACCCTCTTACCGTAACGTACGAAAGGTCATGGTGCGGAGGAATTTATTTTATGACTCTGACATTTTTACGAGTGTGTGGGGTTTCTCTGGCAATCAAAACATACGGTAAATAAATACACGGTAGTTGCTATTTCTGGTTTAGGGCTGGCAATGTACTCAGCTGCGGGGTTGCATTGTCGGCTCAATCTTTGTAAATATAGATTAGTTTAACCGGGACGTGGATCGATCGCTCGTAGCTGAGCTAATAGCTTTTCAGTCAGAGGGAAGGTCTACTAGTCTCTGCTAGAGTCCGCTTAATTAACCACGCCAGCTATTTTCTCTTCTATCTGTTCGTTTCTTCCGAGAGAGCGCGATATAGTCGGGAAACGCGACACAACTCGATCGAAACGATTGGAAACAGCGATACTTTCCTATCTCTTTCGATGAAGAAAAGACTCCGAGATACATTTGTAATGTATCCTGTCTTCATAAAGTTTTATGTATTTGACGAAATTCTATGTCTATAAAAAAAAAAAAAAAATAAATAGATAAAAGAAAAATTGTGAAAGAAATTAAACTGACACAAAATGAATAGATGAAAAGATAACTAACACATATTTAATAGTTCAATAATCAATGAAACATTTCCAATTTTAATAAAAGATAGAGTTAGATTCGAAAGATTTTATATATATCGTCAAACTGCGGAGGCGATAATTTCAATCAGTAACGTTGAAATCGAACGCTCCACAAGTTATATTAGGATTTCACGAAACGTATTCAAATACAAAATATCGGATTTCCCATTCAATCACTTCGTTCATTTTACGGATTTGTTTCGATCAATTTTCGCATAGCTTTATTCTACGAATTTATTAGCAATTATCGCAATATTTATTTTCCAATGCGCATATGGGAAAAACGATTTTAATTTGTGTGCTCCTGTTTACAAGTCTATATTTCATTAAAGGCATGTGATTAATTAATTTTCTCGCATAAAATATAAGCTTAATCGTGTTATTTTTCTCAGCATTCTATTAAAACGAGAGAGAGAGGGAGAGAGAGAGAGAGAGAGAGAGAAAATAATAAATATAGAATATAAGAATTTCAAAAGCGAAACGCATAAAGCATGCACAGATTTGGCATTCACGGATTTCCGTAAAAATTTGAGAGTTAAGCTATTTATGACGCACCCTGTATGACGCTATCCTGAAATGATGGATTTGTGACTCCCTGTATTATTCGAGCTCGCTTCGCTCTCGAGAATCGCTTAACTTTCCGCTCATGTGGGTCATGTAAGTACCGAATAGGGTAGAGGGTATCGATATAGCGAAGGCACGTATATGTACGTACATGTGTGTAGTGTACGCGCGAGTGATATATGTACGCTTACGTTTAAGGGCGCCGTTCTAGAAAGAAGAGAGAACCGGAATGCGACGATCGGAGTTGAGAAAAAGAAAGGACGTGAGAGAGGAGAAGGAAAGGAGCAGCCCCGAGAGCGAATCGTTTTAAACTACCATCCACTTCACATTCCCGATTTCAGTTAGGGGCATGTTTATTTCCTTTTTGGGCTTCGAGGACTTCCGTGCATTATACGCTCGTGCGCCACCAGAATGCAGCGCAACGAGCGTGGAGTTTAAGGGTAGAAAATGAGAGACAGAAGAGGGGAGAGGAAGAGAAAAGGGAATCTGGCGAGAGTGGACTATCGTTGAACTATCGGTGAGCGTCTCGCTGCTTTTCTCTTATTTGCTTCTTTCTCGTCCATTAAGGATCTTGACAAGCGATTCGCATTTTTCCCCTCTCATTGTGATTTATGTGATTTCCCAAAACGTCAAGAAGTCGAAAAGGCGATTTATTTCGGTTTCTTTTTTTCTCCGCATTTTCAAACGAATATTCGCGACATCAATTTTTTTTTATTGTACCTTCTGTATTTTTTATTTTTTATTTTTTTTTCACTGCTTTTAGGGAAAATTGAGTGTTGACGTTATTTATTATGCCGCAAGAAAATAAACTCTGTACTTCGTTAAGTACTTGAATTCCGAATGATAAAAACTAAACCGATGAAGAATGCATTTTTTTTCCAGTAATTACACGGTTGACTTTCGCGCAATTAACGTTTTAATTCCTCTCTCTCTCTCTCTCTTTCTCTCTCTCTCTCTCTTTTTTTCTCTGCCTGAACAATGAACGACATGTTTTGCATCACGAAAACAGTTTAATAAACGGGGCATTGTTTAGCTCGCAGTAACGAGCTGCTGAAAAATTTCGATTATTTCACGCTGGGGCGTTGTCAGTGGCGACCGTGACAAAAACCGCAATTATCGATATAACGCGCTGCCGTGTCGCATCGTGTTGCATGTAAAAATTGGACGCATCAGCCATTGAAGGCGAAGGACGTTAAAGTGATTTATGCTCACTTCTCGGTTCATATTGTTGCCTTCAACGTGCGCGCGTGTGTGTACACGAATATCCGGAATTTATTAGCTTGACAACCGCAGCGGATCATTCTTCGGTCGCGACAAATAGGATATCGTTCACTCGCTGTAAATTTGCGACGATTACGTTACAACGTGAGCAGCGGCCAGGTGGATCGTATCTCGACGGAGATGTAATTTTTGCACGCCGCGCTATAAATCTTACGCGCTGCAAGTTCAAAGTAACTTTAGTATATACGCTTATATCAAAAACTTAATTTATCAAGTATTATTTACGATGTTAAAGATAAATAAACTACATTAATAAAAACTTTTTATTGTCTTTTACTGTAAAAAAATTATAAATATAAATTGATGTAGAATTGAACTCCAAATATTTAATATTACAAATAAAGAGTTAGAAACTTGGCCTTATGGAGTAAACACAGTTAT